>BMAO01039114.1:0-27387 GCA_019973975.1 Trichonephila clavata | reverse complement strand
AAACCCAAACCTACTGTGGCAATTGTGACAAAAAAACCTTGTTGGGCTTGCTCTCAACCTTTCCACTAAGATTAGAGTGAAATTGAAATGAAAAGTGTACCTTCCTGTAAAGAAAAGAATGTATTGTTCAAACAAAGTAAAATTTTGTACTTGGAATTCGCTTTTCATTATTGAAAAAAACATGTAAGTGCAAATTTTATCCTCTTTATCCTAATGTCCTATTTAGAGGACACGGGTCAGATTTCATGTGTAAAATATAAAATATTTGCTAATTTTGTTACGTTTATTTTGTTTAGGTTGAATTAACTTCAAAAACTATGATTCTTTTCAAATTTGAACAAAATAAATTAACCGTGATAAACGGGTTAAGGAAAATTCTATATCATATATGAAATTTTATAACTCGATTTCTAAAACTCTGTTCAGTATATGCAAAAATAAGTTCATAAAAGAAGAGTATTAAGTTCAAACTGTCAGTCTCAAGAAATATAAGGGGAAAATTTAAACTTAATAATGAAAATGAATAAATTTTTTTAAAAAATGATATTCTGATTTGTCAACTTAATTAACTACTAATTTTTTTTTTACTTGGAAAAAAGAGGAGTACTTCAATTATAATCCAATTTGGTAAACATTTTTTTTTCTATAGATGCATTTGTAAGACACGAATTTAAAACAGATACTGATAAGAAAATTTTTGAAATAAAGATACATTTCACTTATTGTACGTTTTTAAAAAGTTTAATTTTAAAATATATCTTTAACAACTATTTTTACAAATTGTCTTCACATCGGATATTTTTCAACAAATTTTATAATATACAAGCATGAAATTTTTTTCTACTGCAGTAGCTATTTATTAGTTATTCATATGACTAAATATTTGATGAATATTTTGAGCTCTAATTTTGAAAGTTTTATCCAAGAAAATAATTTATAATATAAGACAGTATACAATGAATACTTCCCTTTTTCCTATTCTGAACTACAATAGCGTTTCCCTTAAGTTTAAACTAAATATCTATAAACGTCACTGCGTATTACAGAGTCAACTTTCAAACACACTCTTAACAGTATAGCGAGAACTGTAGCATTTATTTATTTTTCCTAAAATGTGTGTTATAAATTTAAAATTTCTCTATCATAACTAAAGTTTACCATTGATTAAACACTGAATTTTCAACTAAAGATAGCTGCTACTCTTTTGCGAGAGATAATTCAATACATAATAAACGTTTTACAGTAATATAAAATAACAGCGATTAATGAATCCGTTAATGATTGGGAGTCAGAATGAACACAAGCCGTAATCAAAACAAATATGATTTATTAACCTTTTTACTAGTTTTACTATATATATATATATATACGTTTTTAAATAATCTTAACTCCTATCTCAAATAATCGATTTCTTGTCGATATAATTCTAATTATAATATCTTACTGACTGAGCCATAAAATATCAATTTTAAATATTAATTAATTAATCGACGAGTCGCTCTCGTCTAGCTTTCGATTGCTTTACAATAATTTTAAACTTCGTTCATCTAAATTCGAACCTCTCTGTCATAGAACCTAAAAGTTAATGATTAAATATACGATATGATTTACATACATCGCATCTTCTTTGGGAGAAAGTTTTCAATTGAACAATATTTAAATTAATAGAATATCACTAGAAAGATTAGTAAAAGGTACGTGAATAGACCCGTTACAACCAAAGTGCTATTCTGCCACCGATATTAAACTATATAACCCAAGAAAATAGAAATTAAAAATTAAAAATCAACTAAATAAATGAGAAAATATGACTTAAAAAATTACTTTAAAAGTAAATAATGAAACAAAACGAATAAAACTGAAGAATAAGTGAATAATGTCCACCTTTGTAATATGGCGTACATACTAGACTTGGTAATGCTTTGAGAAGTATTCAGATACCACAAAGTTTACCAATATGTACTAGTACTAAGTATTTGCACACATATTTTACACAGCTGTAAAATTATCAATTTTTGACTCTGAAGTGAATAATGTTTAGTAAACCAAATTCATTATATATTCTATCTATCTTATTTTTGTTATATTTGACTTTATTGAAAGGATCCATCCAAATATATCTATCTCATTTTTTAATAACTGAAAAAGCTGATTATGTGACTTCGGCTACGATATCTATTGTAATTTAGTAGATTTCAATTGATACAAATCCCTTTCAATTTGTAGTTCTGTAATCTCAGCATTAAAAGAACAGCTCTCATGCCAGACTTTAAGTAAGAAAAAGAAGAAACAGCTCGAAATGTGCTGAATTGTGGGGAAAAATACATCTGCAAATAAAGCTCTTTTAATTTATATTGCTTTGGTCATTAAAACGAGAAATAGACTCGTTATAAAAGTTCCTTGTTCTGTGAATAATTGGATTAAAGATTTTCTTGTGTTTATCCTCTTAAATGTAAAACAATTTAGTTTTCTTTATCTTGATAAGTTTATCTTCCGAACTGTATTATCACTATTAACTAAAAAAAATTATTTTCTCTCATTTTTTTAAATTTTTCATCAGACACCTTGCCAGACATTTCCAAAAATAGTCGTGATCAACAATATATACAGGGGGTTATCAAAGTAATGGAAACACCATAGATATATAAAGAATCCTTTATTAGTAGTGTAGGTTTTACCTTTGGAATGTAATACAGCTTGGATTCGTCTAGAAATTAATTCATACAAGTGCTGAATAGTGTTTAGAGGAATATTGTGCCATTTTTTATGGAGATATTGTGAAAGTTCTAGGAGAGATGCCGTTGGAAGATTTCGATTCCGTATAGGACGGTCTAAAACGGAACTTCACCCTTGTTGTCCGCCACCCGGGACAAATAAATATGACTCTTGCTTTTAAAAACTTAACAAATTTAGTTTTGCATATAAACGATATAGACAAATACCAGCAGCTTTTTGCGGAGAGAACCTCTCTTAGCGAGGGAGAGTAAGGAACTGAGCACATTCCATACTGATCATGTTACACAAACAATTTGAAGCAAACAACTTGTTGCAACTCACAAAAGATAAATACAAAAAAAGACAAAGACGTTGGTAAAAGACATGCCAGTTATACTAACTATTACAAAGAAAATACATATGAAATACAAATTGCAAATTAATAATTGAATAGAAATTTAGTATCGTATACAAATGAACATACATAGCTCATTGAATAATAAAAATACAGTTTGAATAATAATAAACTGAATGAATAATAATGAAAATATAACTTGAATAATAACGAAAATACCATTTGGAATATAGAATGATACCATCCCACCAAAACAATCGTGTCCATCAAACCATGATGGAGAAATCCGACCGCATGAACAGGTGCATTATCATCCTGGAAAGTTCCATCTCCTGCAGGAGAAACAAAATCTGCATCATAGGACAGACCTGGTCAGCTAGAATTTACAATACTTTTTGCCAGTGATCCTTCCTTTCAGGTTTACGACTGGTTTAGCGGAAAGCCACTACACGGTTGCCCATCTTTAAACATCCACATCCAGGCTTGACAGTTGGAAGAAGACATTTCCGATCATATGCTTGTGCAGGTTCCGCCTGTCCTGTAGCAGGAAAATGGGGTAGAACTATTCATCAGACTGTATTACTTTCTTCCACATCAATCCACCAGGATTTGCGAGCGTGACATCACCGTTTATGACATTTGACACTAACATCTGTGACCAGTGACTTCGGAATTGCTGATCTACAGCACTAGTTTTCTACAAAATTTATGTCTTTGAAATAAGTTTATTTGTATACAAATTTATATATATACAGGGTGTTTCATAAATGATGGAAGTAGCTTTAAGGGGTGATAGTACACATCAAGACGAGTAATAGTAAATAGGAAACCAAGTGTCCCAAACGTCTTCCGAAGGAGAAAGGCGCCATCAGTTTAGGGTCCTAAATTTCAAATAATGATAAAAAACGGAAAAATGGATCGATTCATTTGCGGTTTTCACTAAAATCATTCTTTTAATTAGTATTTTCTTTAAAAAAAAGGTTTTAAACACCAAAGTTAAAAAAATGCCGTTAGAGGGTGCTCTAGACTTTGGAGTACCGAACAACTACCTTTTACTAGTATTTTTTTTATTTTGTTAAATGTTTACAAAAGCTTAGATTTTAACTTGAATTTTGAGCGCAAAATTGAAACCATCGAGAGCGGTTAATAGCGCAAATGTAACCGCGTTCAGGGGGGGGGGATTGAAATACTCGTATGTAATGATCAAAATAAAAAACGATAAAGAAAACTTTAAGAGGCGATAGTACAACACCAAAACAAGCAACATTCATCAAAGAAATCATACTCGTAATTTTAACCCGAAGGTGATAGAGGGCGCTGAAACAGATTTCGTTTTAAGAGACAAAAAAGGAAACAAAGAACATTTATGTTATAAAAAAAGTTTAATTAGAAATTATTACAATAGCTGTTGGAAACACTGACCATTAGAGGCGATGCATCCGGTACAACGGCGAAGAAGGGATTCACGAACCCTCTGAAACACGCCAGGAGTATCGCGCACCTCTCCTGCAGCTGCCGAAAGTCTGGCGACGAGTTCTTCTGCAGTTTCGATAGGAGTCTCATACATAAGACTCTTCAGGTGTCCCCACAAAAAGAAATCCAGGCATGAAAGATCGGGCGATTGCGCTGGCCAAGGGACAGGACCACCTCGCCCAATCCATTGATTTGGAAAGGTTGCGTTTAGATAATTTCGTTCCTCTGGCGCAAAATGAGCTGGTGCCCCATCCTGCTGGAACCACATTACTCGCCGAATACGAGGGGAACATCTGTCATCATTTCCGGCAGCACCTACTGCAGAAAGGTAAGATATTTTTTTCCATCCAGGCGTTCTGGCAGAAGATAAGGTCCAAGTAGATGGTCAGCAATTATTCCTGCCCAAACATTTATGGAAAATCTTCGCTGATATGCATGTGTAAAAGACTCATATGGATTTACATCTGCCCATTGGTGGGAATTGTGGGTGTTAAATGTACCGTCACTTGTACATTCATCTGTAAAAAGCAAAGTTGCACCAAAATCGGGATTTAGGGTGTTCTTCTGCAGATACCAGCGAGCAAAATCCATTCGACTAGGAAAATCCCTTTGAGTCAGTTCCTGGACTCGTTGGACATTGAAAGGATGCATACTTTCTTCCTTTAGTACTCGCCATGTCGTGGAGGGTGATACTTCAATTTGACTAGCCACTGCTCGCGTGCTTGTATTTGGATGATCAGCCAACATATCCAGAATTTTTTCTTCCACAGCTACCGTTCTGTTAGACTTCGCACGGCCTGCATTTGAAAGTGCACCAAAAAAGGATCCTGTCTCACACAACTGTCTGTGCAAGTGCACAAATGTTTTATCATTGGGCAACCGCCTGTTGGGAAACTTTTTTCCGTACAATCGTCGCGCCTTTGCACTATTCCCATTTGCTTTTCTGTAGATGAAGTGCATACCAGCCTTTTCTTGATTAGTGAAGGGCAACATTTTTAGTTACGTTTGTACCGTGATTTACACTTGAAACTCGGGTCAGTGGCTTTTATCTTAATAACAATTTGCATATGCATTCTTCTTCTTCCCCATATCACAATTTCATATTCTTCTTTCAGAAACTGGCAGCTATAACGCTTGCATGGATAAAATTTGAAGATGATCTAACACGTTTGCGTTTGAATTCAAATCATGCATTTTCTAACCAAAGTTGATTGTTTTTATGTTGTACTATCGCCTCTTAAAGTTTGTTTAACGTTTTTTATTTTGATCATTACATACGAGCATTTAAATTTTTCCCCCTGAACGCGGTTACATTTGCGCCACTTAACCGCTCTCGATGGTTTCAATTTTGCGCTCAAAATTCAAGTTAAAATCTAAGCTTTTGTAAACATTTAACAAAATAAAAAAAATACTAGTAAAAGGTAGTTGTTCGGTACTCCAAAGTCTAGAGCACCCTCTAACGGCATTTTTTTTAACTTTGGTGTTTAAAACCTTTTTTTTTAAAGAAAATACTAATTAAAAGAATGATTTTAGTGAAAACCGCAAATGAATCGATCCATTTTTCCGTTTTTTATCATTATTTGAAATTTAGGACCCTAAACTGATGGCGCCTTTCTCCTTCGGAAGACGTTTGGAACACTTGGTTTCCTATTTACTATTACTCGTCTTGATGTGTACTATCACCCCTTAAAGTTACTCCCATCATTTATGAAACACCCTGTATATATAGTATTTTTAGATATTTCTTATGTTTCTTTTATAGCTTCCTTATTTTCCCTGTTTTGATTTGTAAAATTTGACATTTATTCATTACAAGAAATTCTGAGAAGCATTTAGATATTTATTATGTTGTATAAGCTACCGTATATAATTCCCAGATATGGTGATTTTTATACAGTGCCTTATTTTTATTTAATAACTAGAGATTGTAAAATTTTTAAATACATCTGAGTTATTTCGGGCATCAAAAGCCAGCGATTGTGGAACATTTTATATAACATTTAGAGATATTATTCAGATTTAAGCATCAAATATCATACTTCTATCACTACTTAATTTAAGCTGAATATAAATGCTCATAATAAATACATAAAGATTCCTCATTTCAAATGTATATTTTAACCAGAATTTAGGTTTAATTTATATAACTTTAAATTAATTCACTCATTCTTCAATAGAAAAAATACATTTAAATTTCCTTTGATAAAAAGAGGAGAATTTCCATAAACTTTACAAAACTTTATTTATGGATTACTAGAAGGTATACAATTAAAAAATATAAACTGATCATAGGGATGGAAAAAAAGTAAAAGTTACTTGAAAATTTCATAGGAAACTGATAAAATTAATTTTATTCAATATTTTTACCGGAAACAGAAATACCTACCCTTAGCAGTAAAATAATAATAATGTAAATTAATTCTTTCTTACCTTTATCTACAAAGAAATAAACAGTTTAGGCTTTATTTTTTAATTTTTTAATTCCGTTTCATAAAAAAGGAGAGTAAGCAAATATTTCACATTTTCCTGAAAGCTATTACTTAAGAAAACTAATTTATTTTAATAAATTAAAGTAACTGATAAACAATTTAATAAATAATTAACTATTCAATTCATTTTTATGTGAAATTTGTGAAATGGCTCTTAACTTTTACTAATTAAAATATTTTGAATAAACTAAGTAAAGAACGTAAAATTTTTCTGCAGTATTTATAATTACGTGCAGCTTATATATTACAAACTTTCGTACTTAGGAATAGAAATTACGAAAATGTTTTTTAATTTGTGTCTCAAATTATTGAATAAATTTTGAATCAGAAATATTATTTTTATCTCTTCTTACTTTAAGCAAGGGTCAATACTAAGAGAGAGATTAAATTTTTCTTTAAAGTAAAGTAATAAATTGATATAGACATCAAAAAGACTTCTTCAAAATCAATAAAGGCTTTTATATCTTCTATAATGAATACATTACCGTAAATAATTAATATTAAAGTTAACTTGAACATTCTTTAAAAGACTATTAAAAAAATATTCTGTTTTGTGTCTAGTTTGAAGATTTTAAAATTTTTAAATACTTTACTATTATATAAAATTTTATCTAACCATAATTTTTTTAATTTAATTTGAAGAAGCTCATAGTGTTAATTAGCGAGACATTTTTCTAAATAATTATCTTTTAATAATTTCATTTTTCATTTATTTTTTAATTAATTTTCATCAAGTATGGCATGTGATAAAAACTTTTTATAATTAAGCTTTTAGATTTTTTAAAAAAAGAGCTTAGTGTACAGAATGATTATAATTCAAGTTTCACTTTCAAAATATTGTGAAAAAGTACCACTGTTCAGAATGACTTCAAATTTTAACTGAATAAACATAAAAAAGAGAGAATCGAATGACAACGATTCACAAACTCTGAGGAATGCCCCCTATGGAGGGAATGATAAACCTACGTGGATAAAGCAGGCATATCGAAAAATGTTGAATAAAAAATTATTTAAAAATTTTCAATATATTGAAAAAATGCATAACAAGATACATTGTAACAAAAAGAAATATAAAATATATATTTGTGCTGATATAATATACTAATAAATATATCCGTATTGCGTAATATATTTGATAATTAATTCATTAATACTAAACTACGAACACGTTTAATTACTAGTGATCTCTTCTAGAAAAATAGCACAATTTCATTTCTTGATTCAAAATCACGTTGCATAAATTCCCCATGTGATAACCATCTTGCCTCGAAATAAAATAGCAACAATGAATGTACTGCACCCATCATTACAAAGTACAGAGAATATTCTCAATTGCATGTCTTGATTTAAAATCACGTTGCATAAATTCCCCATGTGATAACCATCTTGCCTCGAAATAAAATAGCAACAATGAATGTACTGCACCCATCATTACAAAGTACAGAGAATATTCTCAATTCCATGTCTTGATTCAAAATCACGTTGCATAAATTCCCATGTGATAACCATCTTGCCTCGAAATAAAATAGCAACAATGAATGTACTGCACCCATCATTACAAAGTACAGAGAATATTCTCAATTTCATGTCTTGATTCAAAATCACGTTGCATAAATTCCCCATGTAATAACCATCTTGCCACGAAATAAAATAGCAACAATGAATGTACTGCACCCATCATTACAAAGTACAGAGAATATTCTCAATTTCATGTCTTGATTCAAAATCACGTTGCATAAATTCCCCATGTGATAACCATCTTGCTCGAAATAAAATAGCAACAATGAATGTACTGCACCCATCATTACAAAGTACAGAGAATATTCTCAATTTCATGTCTTGATTCAAAATCACGTTGCATAAATTCCCCATGTGGTAACCATCTTGCCTCGAAATAAAATAGCAACAATGAATGTACTGCACCCATCATTACAAAGTACAGAGAATATTCTCAATTTCATGTCTTGATTCAAAATCACGTTGCATAAATTCCCCATGTGATAACCATCTTGCCTCGAAATAAAATAGCAACAATGAATGTACTGCACCCATCATTACAAAGTACAGAGAATATTCTCAATTTCATGTCTTGATTCAAAATCACGTTGCATAAATTCCCCATGTGATAACCATCTTGCCTCGAAATAAAATAGCAACAATGAATGTACTGCACCCATCATTACAAAGTACAGAGAATATTCTCATTTCATGTCTTGATTCAAAATCACGTTGCATAAATTCCCCATGTGATAACCATCTTGCCTCGAAATAAAATAGCAACAATGAATGTACTGCACCCATCATTACAAAGTACAGAGAATATTCTCAATTTCATGTCTTGATTCAAAATCACGTTGCATAAATTCCCCATGTGGTAACCATCTTGCCTCGAAATAAAATAGCAACAATGAATGTACTGCACCCATCATTACAAAGTACAGAGAATATTCTCAATTTCATGTCTTGATTCAAAATCACGTTGCATAAATTCCCCATGTGATAACCATCTTGCCTCGAAATAAAATAGCAACAATGAATGTACTGCACCCATCATTACAAAGTACAGAGAATATTCTCAATTTCATGTCTTGATTCAAAATCACGTTGCATAAATTCCCCATGTGATAACCATCTTGCCTCGAAATAAAATAGCAACAATGAATGTACTGCACCCATCATTACAAAGTACAGAGAATATTCTCAATTTCATGTCTTGATTCAAAATCACGTTGCATAAATTCCCCATGTGATAACCATCTTGCCTCGAAATAAAATAGCAACAATGAATGTACTGCACCCATCATTACAAAGTACAGAAAATATTTTTGATTTTAAGGATATCACTCTTATATAATTTACTACGGCCACAACTGTTGTAAGCACAATATTCAGACCAGGACTAATTTCTTTGAAAGCCAGAGCTAATCGGTGGAAGATGTGAAGATCTCTGTTTCACAAGTGATTATATCAGTGTTTCTCAAACTGTGGGGAGCGCCCCCTGGAGGGGCATGATAATTCTACGAGGGGGGCGCGAGTATATTGAAAAGTCGAAAACAAAAGATTATTTTAAAAAATTATTAATTTCCTGAAAGTAAACAAACAAAATATATTCTGACATAATTACAAAATAAAATGCTCTTTTACACTTATAAATGTACTGCACAATGTATTTCATAATTTATTTAACATTACTGAGTTAAGAATAAGTCTTATAATTACCATTGACCCCCATGGGCACGTCTGATTCATATATAAAAGATATTTGTATATAAAATTATATACAAAAATTAACACTTATCTTGATGGTTTTTACGATTTATAATTAATCCATGACTACCGATCAAAAGTTACGCGATTCTCTCCCCAATGCCATCGTTTTCCACCAAGGCGCTCGCATGTGATGTATTGAGGGTGGGAGGAGAAAAAAGGATATATATATATATAAGCAAATTCTCTGAAAGAAGAAAATCCTTCACAAACGCTGTCAAGGACCTTTTATTGTATTCAAAAGCCTTAGGAATAGTTTTATGGATAGAAGTGCACAGAAACGATAGTATTTCGGAAAGATGTATATATACGTCAGGGCAATTAACGCTTTGGTTGAGGAAGACATTTATATACGCCGTTGGCACTTAAGAGATTAAAGTCTTTAGCGTCAAAGTATAGTATTTTTTAATTCAATACATTGTTATTGTATGTAAGGGGGCGCGATGAAAATTATGATTGAATATTGGGTCGAAAATATTGAAAGTTTGAGAAGCACTGGATTATATACTTTGGATTTGTCCAGACATCGTACGAGCACTATCAGAGAGCATAATCTAACAAACGTTTTCCACTCTCTTTGCCACGTTTATGAAATCATTTAAAATATTAAATAATGTTAATGCTTTTGCTTTGAGTTTTATTGGTTTACAAAAATAGTTCGACTGCTGACTCACCATCGCAAAATTGAACATCTGCAATGAAATGGGTATTTTTTGTTTGTTTGTTATTTGTTGCTTTTTCAAGCCAAATTGAAACCATTTTTCACGCATTTTTTCGAAAAGCTGCTGCTATACATCTTCAGCTATACCATCGTTTCAGAGGGGAACAGTATCATTTGATGGAGGTATGAATTGCAAATGTTTAGCAAAATTATCTCTAAACCTAGTTTCTATGATTTTAATTGCAGCTGGCAAAATAAGCTATTATCCAATGGTGTGCGGCCTTTTATACATCTGGTTATTTTATATGAGACATTGTAAAAAGCAAGTAAAGCTTTCTTTCACAGACAAAGATTTTTTTTTTAAATTTTAATTTTAACTCAAAGTGTTGTCGGGTTTTTTTAATGTACTCACTATGAAGCATCTCCAAATATCACTTAAGTTTATCAGGTTTACTTCAGTCGTTTATTATTCGCTTTCGATTCTAAAAAATTATCCATGATTCCGTTTAAAAATCTACTGTCGTAAACTTTTTATACCGTGAATCGAAATTAACGCTCAAATTTCAAAATGCACATTCAAGATGTAATGAGTCTATTCGTGAGCCTCCTACTAATCCTCTTGGGAAAAACTATTTCTGTAAAAATTGTTCTATTGAAAACTTTCTCTCGAAGAGGAAGATGTGGTTTATGTAAATCAAGGTTTATATTTAAGCATTAACTTTTATGTTCGTGAGAGAGGTTAGGAGTTAGATAATAGAAGTTAATGTGATTAGCTCAAAGTAATGAAAAGTTAGTCAAGAGCGGCTCGACACTTAATTGTTTAATATTTTAAGATTTGTTAATTGACACACACAATTGAGTCAATATTTGAATAATAGCGAGCAGAGGTCGATTAGCTGAGAAAGGAATTTCGGTAATTCAGACCGTAAGTAATCAAAAAGTGCTAAACGCAAGTTGATTGAACCTTAGCAATTATTAAATATATCTTTTACCTTGCTTTTGTTCCTAAACTTAATTAAAGCTGCATTTCCTAAACTGGGTTGTAGATATTTAGTAAGGAATAATAAATTAGAATTGTTCTGACTCTATGACAGATCTTTATTCAAATTCACAAGCACTAATGAATGGGGCAGCTCTTTTATTACCATGATAGACTCGGTAGCGATAGAAAGATCGATGAGATCGAAACTGACTAGAAATGAACGACTTACAGCATTTTTCACATTATGTGTTGAGGTTCGATAGGTTGCTCAGACGGTTGCATAGATGTCTGTGAGAATGTCAGATGGGGATATAAGACAAAGAGCAACATAAATTACACTATTCTTCTAAGGGCAGTTGTATTTTTAGAAATGGACAGCTTAGAAAATAAATATTTAATTTAATTAACAATTATTTTTTGCAATCTTTTCTAATTTAAAAGAAAAAGTAACGTAATAATTATCCTATTACTTAAATGTAACTTGAAACATTTTTTATTTAAAAGTAACATTTACGAAATATAATACTTATCTTGATAATTTCTACGATTTATAATTAAGGTCGTTTTGTAGCTTTAGCATCAAAATACTATAGTACTGCATTCAGTACATTGTTATTGTTATTGTACGCGAAGACAATTATGTTTTAAAATTGGGTCGCTAATATTGAAAGTTTCAGAAGCACTGCGATATGGCATAAGAAATAAATAAGAAAGTAACACAATAAAAAGCGCTGTAAGCAGCAAAAACGGAGGTTGATTCGGATACAGTGACATTTCTAATCGAATTTTGGTGGTTCGGGCTTGAGTTGCACAATAAATCGAATTTATTGTTCAATGTGCATGATTAGTAGTAATACCGGGCTATATTTGGATACCATCAGACATTACTAACATCTGCATACCCTCAAACCTTGCTAACATCTAGATACCCTGTGAGTTTGCTAATATCTGGACCTTGACATTTCTATGGTGAGACACCATGGTAAAAAGCTTCGAAACTTTTTCGTTCAGCTGATGCATTAAATCGTGGATTCCGATCAAGTTGCAATCATCGTAACTATCATGCAATTCTTGAAATAACTCTATTTCAAGTTTTTCTAAAAACCAACGTGGCGAATATTTGCAACACTTTTTTATATTTCTCTTATCTTCCATTCATAAATATTATTTTGAAACATTTCATGAAGTAAAAAGATTTTTGCCGGAATGCTGGGGCCCACGATCAAAGCATTACTGGGGTGTGTTTCAATTTTAGAATACCTTACAAATTGTTTTTATACTGCGTCTCGATAATTTGGGTTTTTATAAATGTGTCAGTTCTTTCTAAAATTATAGAATGTTGTAAACTTTTGAATATGCTTTGTCGCATATGTGAAAATATAGCTTTCCGCCTAAATTTTCGGAATAGGAACATGAACTGTTGTTTTTTAAATCTATCGCATACTCGTGTTCACATTCATTACAGTGACAGACGGCCCAAAACCCTCTATTTCAGTTTAACACAGAACAAATAAAAAACATGTGAGGAATATTTTTAACGTGAACACACAATCAAACACATGTTTCCGGAAAAAGCTTCCCGTCACAGCTCAAAAAAAGTATCCACACACATCTAAAAGTTACGTGTTGAATAGCTAGTCATTCGAATAATGATTGGGCGCGACAAAGATATGTCTATATAATAAAACCCAGCGAGTCACTTGTGAAAAAAAAATCTCTTAACGATATCGGTGAAACAATATACATCGCTCCAAAACAAGCATGCTCCATACAAAATGCGGAGGGTATCCCAACACTCACAACCACGAATGGTATCTAGATGTTAACATCGTTGAAGGTTATCCGGAGGTTAACAACCTCGGTAGGGTATCCAGATGTTAACGACCTCTGTTGGATATCCAGATGTTAACAAGGTTTGAGGGTATCCAGATGTTCACAAGGTTTGAGGGTATTCAGATGTTAACAATGTTTGAGGGTATCCAGGTGTTAACATGGTTTGAGGGTATCTAGATGTTTGCAAAGTTTGAAGGTATCCAGATATTAGCACAGTAATACTACTATGATAGTGTTTCGGTCTTAGCTTCCAAGTCATTCAGCAGTAGTGGCAGTGTTAGGCACCATGGCAAACTCGTATCCCATTGGATGCAATAAATTAGTTTTTAACTGTCCTTGGTCCAAAAACCGCATAAAAACCAACAATAAAAATACCTTTCAACTATCATTAAGCTTACGGAAGAGTTTTTCTCCACAAGCTGATTCCGTAATAGCAGAACCGAATTTTCGTTTAAACTTTACAGTCAAAATGTTTGCTTCAAGACGTTCCCGGTATAATTCTTTTGATGATCAAACGTGCACCGTTGCATTATCTAGGTGAACTTAAGTAACGCAGATAATAACCAGGAAAGCAACCGAAGATTATGTGGTGACATCCCTGATACATCTAGAGAATTCAAAAACTCGCTTGGAATATTTACGGTTTTGTTTTCATCAACAATAATGTCGATTGGTTTAAAAGGCGTTGGATGAATTGGCAACAACCCTGTGTCTGGAAGTTTATTTCAACACAATATCAACATTTTTTCTAAATAAGTAACAGGATTACAGAGGCAATAATTATCTATATAATTATACAGTATATCCGGAAAGACACTCTCAATCAGTTCCTTTTTGCCTAAAGAACATTACAGAAATCGTCTGGTTATTTCATGCATTATGTATTGAGATGAAGTTCTACTTGACCATTTCCAATATTCAGTAGTCGGTTAGGAAATATTTGCTCAGATTGATCACTTTACAAATGTACTCACGTGTTTATGGTCAATCGAAGTGTTTCCACGTTTCGCCATAAAAACGGTTGTTTTAAACATGTGTTAATCTCATGAGCAAAAAAAGAATGTGTAATGGCTGTTAATGTCCGTCGGAAATCACCAAACATTAATACAACAGCAACACCGAATATTTTCTCGTTGTCATTTAAATCTGGCACAGCTCTATGCAATGCTTTGAGTAAATGTTTATGGGTCATGGTACACTTATCCCTGATCATGATTGAATTCATTTGTAATACTGTAGCCAATTCCCTCTTATTTTCAATGGTACACATTGAATCTTGTATTTTATGAATGTCCAATGGCAGCTGATGCGGAATGTGCAGTTTTTCCACCATCTCACAGTGACAATAATATCCGAAGATGCAATTCCCTATTACAATCATATTTTTGCTCTACTACACCTGAATGTTTAGTTGCTATGGGGAATGAAAATCCGGAGATGAAACTCGAATTCAAAGCCCTTTGACCTCATTCCGGCAATATCCAGAAAATTTACGGAAGCTTTTCATATCCGTATCCAGACTCTCTTTTCCACCCCGAGAAGCACTCGGTGCCCACTTTCGACGCCCCTGCTCCTCCAAGTTCAGTCTCTGAAGAGGGACATTACGGTCGGCTGGCATTATCCGGCAAATTTACGGGAGTTTCTAAAATCCGATTTCAGATTTTTCTTGTTTCCCATCTAGAAAAACACCAGGAAAGCATTTCTCTCTCCTCAAGAATTTTAAAGCAAGCCCCTTCCACAGATCGTGCAAAATACAATCCACTGTCTATATTTGACGTTGATATGAGATTATCTTGAATTGGATTGAGGATATTCGGATAGGCAGTTCCGAAATACAATCAAGATCGACTTTTTACGTCTCTACGTCGGCAAGTTAGGCCGGTACTGCTGTCCGAGAAAATTCCGATCCCCTGCATTATCTGGCAAAAATAGAGGAATTTCTATATTTCGATTTCAGACTCGCTTAAACGAACTCAAATTACACCAGGAATACACTTTTCCCGTGCCAAGACTTTAAGGGTGAGTTCCTGCCCCGGTTTGCGTAAAAGACGGTCATCCTGAATTATCCGGCAAAGTTACTGTTATTTCTCAGATTGAATATAAGATTCAGATTATCCGTTTTGAAATACACCAAGGACCAAGTTTTAACGATCCAAGGCAGTTATGCTTCTGCTACGGTGTGTCTAAAATACGGTTGACTGGTATTATCCGGCAAAGATTCCGAAACTCCTAAATTTGCATTTCAGACTCTCATTTCAAACTCCGAAATGCACACGAAGCTGGCTTTCGATGCTCCAGCGCGAGCAAGTTCAGTCGCTAGAGAGAATGAAAATCCGGACGCGGGACTCGAATTATATGCCTTTTCTCCTAATTCAGACAATATCCGGTAAGTGCAGTAAAGTTTATGAAATATGATTTCAAATTATCGTTTCCTGCTCTTAGATATAACTGGAGATTACTTTTGTTCCCCTGAGCCGGCAAATTCAGTCCCTGGAAGGGGCATTAGAGTCGTCCGGCATTATCTGGCTAAGTTACAGGAATTTCTAAAATTAGATTTCAAACTTTCGTTCAGCATCCCGAATTACAACAGAAACGCACTTTTTCCGCACCAAGACATTATAAGAGTAAGCTCCTGCCACGGTTTCTGTAATAAATGGTCGTCCAGAAATATACGGCAATGTTACAGTTATTTCTCAGATTGGATATCAGATTCGGATTATCCATTTTAAAGTACGCCATGTTCCAAGTTTTCACGATTGAAGGCTTTTAATGTAAGCCTCTGTTATAGTGTGTCTAAAATACGGTCGACCGGCTTTATCCGGCAAAGTTACAGTTATTTTTGGAAACTGACTCAAAAATCAGATTCCACACCCCGAAATACGCCAGGCACTTAATTTCCGTGCATTTTGGTTTGCAATATCTGCTTCCACAGACACATGGACATTGCCACATTTTGCGATTATTCCCTTACGGGAATCTGACAACGTGTTTTCCGGATTCTTCACATTTCCGGCAATAAAAAAATTGCGGCGTCATTAATTGAAATAAAAACTATCCTATGTTTTAGGTTGGACGAAATGACACGCAGTATGCAAAATTATATTGTGATCAATGGAGTAGTTTTGGAGTCCATCGCGGACAAACACTGTGGCACGTAATTTTTATATATATTAAGATTAAAACTTTTTCAGTTACAATATTTGTTGCGTCATTATCCTACGTTTGATTAAATAATAGTGTTCCAACAAAACAATAAAATATATGTTCTTAAAATTATATGTAAGTTCAATTAAACTCAGAATCTTCTAAGGTATCTTACATAATATTAAAAAATTGAATACTTCATGAATTATTATCGATGATTTTAAGATATTTTTCTAAGCATCATTACGTTAAAAAATAACGCTTATTTTTGGAAAGATAAAACTTCACTTTCCTTAAACAAGAAATGTTAAAAAATAGTTATGGCAACAAACCATGAATAGTATTAAATTATTTGTGTCCATTATGATCTGTGTCATAAATATAAAAAGAACCGAGACTGTATCGATCATAGACTGCTAGAAATGAGCTGCACACAGAAGCGGAAAAAAACAGATCATGACGATAAGAATATCTAACAAGCACGAACCTACATTTTCCTTTGCATGAAGTTTTTTTTTGGCTACTGTGTTTTTTTAAGCATTTAGAAATATTAAGTTCTTACGTGGGAGTGGACTCATTCGATATTGGATGTAATAATGAACTAGAAAATGTCCCCCTGGCACGATATAAATTGATCAATGATCAACTTTATGTAGCAATGTATATTTACTTTTATGTACATTTTTATGATTAAAAATCTATGTGTAAATACGTTATTGCGTACAATCATTAAATTGTTTATTTTGGAAATGTACAATGACAAGGCTCCATACAGCAGTGTATGTCAAAAAGATTGAGTAATGAAAATCTGTACACACGCAAATTTTCAATTTTGAACAAATTCACTTAAAATGTATGAAAGATGGATTTTAGATTTGTAGTATAACACTACAGTGATGAATAATTAGATAAATATACTTTCCATACTTCACAAACAACTGCAATATATTTTAATATATATCGATAATACAAAAAAGAAGAAAAAAAGAAAATACATAAAATTTCTCCATTTTTTTTAAAAAATGTTACATGATGTTTTGTTTATGCCAATGTGTTCTAAGTATCCTATAAACTATTTTTTAAATCTAATTATAGGAAGTTACAGATTAATACATACTCTTGTTTAGTAAAAATTATTTATGTGATTTATTTCATTACACATGTTTGTGGCAATGGCTTTTTTCCGTATTAAACCCTCTTATTTATGCTTTACCCTCTTGTTTGCTTTTAACTTTTATTAAGTATCCGTGAAAGAAATAAACTAAAGATAATAGATAATTTAGACGAATAAGATGGACTGATGAATGACTTCAAATCCATTGATGTGAAATAATGTTTCTTTCTTTCGTCTCGAATTAATTCAACTTAATTTTACTCTATAATTTTATTTAATAGTTTGAATTGCACTATAAAACAACACGAGTGCTAATGGCAACTGACCTTGTAATTTTAAACCACTGTCAACTGTCTTCAGGGGCAATAGGGCTAGAGTGAGTGAATGAGATTTACATTAACGTCGCATTGTAAAACAACATGAGGGCTATTGGCAAAGAACGACGTAATTTTGAACCTTGATCAAACGACAAGTACGACGCCGCCTGAGTTTGCACACCTTCTCCAAACTACCACATCAATAGTAGAAGATTGAACTCAAAATATATAACATGCTTTAGCCCTCCACTAGACGGTGGGTCTTCAGTTGCACTAATCCGCGACACCTCGGCCCTCCAATGGCGTAATGTACACTCCCGATATCCCATCATTGAGGGGGCCAAGGGATTCTACGGCGCTCAAAGGCTGAGTGATGGCATGTACGTACCCTTTGTGTAGTCCGGCTTGGGGCCATAAACCTGACTTTGCAGGGGCCCTAATAATCTCCATTGCACCACTGCGGCAATCGTAACCATAGCTACTAAGACACCGTGGCCACGCCACTTGAGATAGAACCCTTGACTCAACATCACTAGGGCTATAATCCTCGGCAACACCACTAGGTCTAGAATCCTTGATTCAACACACAAGGGTTGAGCCCTTGACTCAATAATAACGACCACGAGTTCGAGGCCATAACCAATCGGTAACCACGACATCTAAGCGTTTCATGGAATTTGTTCTACTAGTAATATTGAAACAACTCTGACCCATATTAAAACAGCTGTGTTCTAATTTTTCTTGAATTAAATTATTCAGTTTTTCAATACATTAGAAATAAAATAACATTAAGTGTTTTACAGCTTTAGTTAATGTGAGTAATCGTTTAGATTGTTAGACATTTTTCGGTGAAGATTGCTCATCCTTAGAAAAGAGCAATTGCCTTTACTGTTATCCATTTATTCAAGATCATCTTAGCAAACATCATTATTTCCTCATTTTATCATTGTGTCTTTAATGTTCCTAACGGAAAGATACATTGTTTGAAGAAGATACTCTGTAGTTGAAGCATTGGGTAATATATGGATACCTTGTAGAAATGAAAATAAAAAACTAAATTAATATCAAATTCTTTATTTAAATTTCAATCCCTCTAAATTCAATAAAAATTCCCAAACTTAAAAAAGAAAAATTTAGCTGGATAATTTTATTTGTTTCATATTCCAATATTTTCACAAACATTTTTTTTAAAAAAAAAATTAACAAATAGTACAGTTACAAAACTTTTAATTATACTTACAGTCTAGAAGAAAGCCTAAGTATCAAATTACCCAGCATCCCATAGCTACCATGACGTCATTCCGAGAATGGGTACCTTTATCAATCACAGCCTCCGTCATAACAGAGCTGACCTATGACTAAGCACGTAGACTCAATATCCGTTGACCAATATTTCACACATCATCCATAACACTAAGTATAGTGCCTTTGGCTGTATTTTCGCTTTTCACAGAGATCTGGAGCCTTGATGAACATAGATAGATTTGGATGGTAGAAAGTGGCATCATGGTGCACGCTAACCATTCGGAGAGGAAAATTGATGGAGTTGAAATGAGATACTAGAATGTGTTGATCACAGAGAAATATAATACATAATGTATTCGTTAGGATGAAGTGAATATTTAACCGAAATAAATAAATGTAGGCGCTTGCTTAAGATATCCGACTACGTTCGGAACCGTGATTTTACAAAAGCGTACACACGAATACTTTTTTTTAATATTTAGTATTACTCACAGATGTATAAAATTGTTTTAAAAATATTATTACAATTAAAAAATATTTAAATGCAATATTTTGGCAAAAAATTAACATAGAATAATCTATTCTCAGAATATTTTCTTCTGATGAAAAATTCTTCTTTTTTACAATATTTTGCTTATGTACAGCTAAGACTTTTCCAGAGAAACTGAACTAGGATTTATGAAAAATTCAGATTATTTACAGAGTTACTACCAATTGAAATAATATTAGTGTATTCTTGTTAATATTTACACTCTTATGTATTAAAACATGGATAAATCTAATTCTATAAGTTATATATTTCAAAAATCCTAGTTCAAGCTCTGTACAGAAGTCGGAGCTACAGAGAGGCAAAATATTATTATCATAGAAGCATTTTTGGCAAAAGGAGAATGATCTGGAAGTAGATAATTCTAAGTTCATTTGTTTGCCTAAATAATGCCTTTAAATAAGTTTTTGTTTTATAATAATATTATTAATATAATTTTATGCGTATATTCTAATCTAAGTGACACTAAATATTTAAAATTTTTCCGTTTGTACGCTTATGCAAAATCACGGTTCCAAACGTAGTTGGATATCTTAAATTGTTGATTCTTGAGAATGTATAAAGAATGGGTAATACAGCCTTATATCATAAAAAAGATTAAGTCAGGTGGTTTTAATAATTGCCTTTTCAAACTAATGGAGTACGGAAAAAGTAACGATTAATATGAAATATGACGAATAATAATTATCGATAAGCAGTGTGTTGAATTTTTGTAAGCATGATACAAATTATTATGAGCGTCTACAAATACAAACTGCAATATATAAGAATCACGTTTCATAAGAAGCCATTTAGGAGATAATCAAGTTTCATAAGAATTTTTCTTAGTGAGGGCGTTAATTTTGATCCAAAATGTTGCATCAAATTCACAGAAGAAAATAAAACATACCTAAATCAAGAGGAAAAAGTGTGTAATTAGTGGATATATGAAAGCTTATAATATTAATACAATTAATTACATTAAAAATATTTATCTAAAAAATATACGCGTTGCTTTTTTTTAGTGATTTTTAGGAATACTTTTAAAATTGCAGTTAAGTTCAAACTGTTCCTTATTTCAATAATCTAAACTTCTATTTTTTTTTTTTTTTTTGCTTTGGTTAAATTTTATTGCATTTAAATAATAATTTCATACATTGTTATCAAACAAATTATTTTTGCCTAGTTGAAATATATGGACATTACGTTACAGAAAAGTGCTGCAATAATTCACACTCCTTTTATGTAATTATTTTCTAGAAATCATCATTCCTTTTAACAACTTCAGAATTGTAAAAAAAAATAATCTCAGAAACTTACTTAGAAATAAAAATATAAGATCATTCTTATATTTCTTTTAATCTCGTTATCTTTGTAATATAATTTAAAAAAGGATTACAAATTGAGTACGTAATGAGACAAGCAATTATGGATATACAACACAGAAAAAAAGGAACTTTCTTGTTCAAACGAAATTAAGTAAAGAAGAAACGAATAATTGAAGAAATTCTACAATTGTTCTTAAAAACTAATCATAGAAATCAGATAGAATAATTTTTTTAAAAAACCAACTTAATATTACTTTATTAGTATTACTTTTTTTTAAATATTACTTATTTCTCTTATTAACAATAATAATTTTCTGTTGAGGAATTTATTACGTTTTATCTCTAAAGTAATAACCTTTGCTTCTAGAAAAAATGGCTAATTATACAAAATTTCCATCGTTCATTTGAATAAATAGCGATTATAAATTTTAATTTAACTAAGTAAAAAATATAATCTAGTTTCGAGTAAAAGTAATTTCTATATATATAATCTCTCTCTCTCTCTGATTTAAATATCTATAAATAATCCTTTTGGATTCTCTTTTCTTCAATATATACACTCTATGTGTATGTGTGTATGTATTTGCGGCAAAGTAATTTTTGTTATTATAATATAATGGATTTGCTATTACAATAGATTATTTAATAAAGGGCATATCTACAAAAAAAGTTTCTACTTCTTACGTTCTCATTCTTCTTATACAGATCTAACATTAAAAATATATTTCACTGTCCCTTCTTATACTCTCTTACTTAAATTCTAAGTAATTTTGTGATACAATAAACAATCGATATTTTAGCTGAGGCAAAAATTATTAGATTTCAAAACTTAACATTTTTTAATTTTTTGGTCTTAAAGTCATAAATAAATCTAAACAGTTTTACTCTTCTATCTCAAAGCCCAAACAAAAGTATAAAATGACGAAATAATTGAAAAAAACGAAGATAATTGTATTTATGAATGAAATCCTTGTAGACTGATTTCATACAGATATAAATAAAATGGAAATTGGGTTTGTCCGTTTACTACTAGAATGTCAATAAAACATTATCGGTCATAGTATTATTTGATTTTACAACAATATGAAAGGGCTAATAATATACCTTGAGGCCTTAAAATTTGCATTTATGTAGTGCATATTTATAATTCATTTTGTCGTATTGTGTATGGTTATTCACATGGGGGGGTAACTATACATAACCTCTAACGTCACTCAATTATCTTACACAGTTTTATTATTCTATCATTGATTCTGATATAGCAAAATAGGGAAAAAAATTCGAAAATAAAGAAAGGGAGTAAGGAAATGCACCCGACTCCTTACTTTTCCAGACACCATAAAATGCTCTCTGTAGATGTATACTAACAACAACAAAAAATTTTATTCTCATCATACCACAATTATCCACTATAGCTTTGTTGTTGTTCGCAATGTCTTCCAGACAAGTCTGGCTATTTTGCCTTCAATAAAGATAATAAGCGCTTTTTGACAAAACAGAATTCCCTCTAAAGAAAAGACACCACCTTTACCAGGATAAATAATAGCTATAGTTACATCATTTTGTTGATTGTTCATTGAATAGATTTCTTTATTCCTGACAATAGGGTGGCAAGATTCTTCTAGTAATATAAACTTTCTTTTTAGATTAAATGAAATATTACAAAAAAATTCAGATAATTAATGCATATTTTTGAAGTAGAAAAATTTGTCACTAACTAAAAGCTAGTCTAGAACTTAAAAATGTGTTGGTATGTCATTATTATTTCCCCTATTGTATAACTTAAATTATACTCAAGGCAAAAACGCAAAATGTTTTACTATACTTACAGCTATTTATGTATTTAAGTAATAAAAATTTATAGCTGTAATTTTACATTTGGATAATATCCACCTTAATTTTGAAATATAACAATGCAAAATACACACATTCAATCTTAAAATATCTTGCTTGTAGTAGGGTACATTTATCAACGCGTCAGAAGCTAGATTTAATATTAAAATGCAATTTCGATAATTTCTCTAAAACATTTTGAGAAAAATAAAAAAAATTCTAAATTAATATTCATTTTAAAGTTATTAATTTTTTCTTTGTACATTAATATCTGATTTTAGACAGTCTTCGTTTAATGTTAAAGAATAGGGGACCCAAGTTTCAAAATATTTTTTTCAAATATAAAATTACTCCAATAATGATATTATATTTTGGCTTTGCTATCTTCAGAAGATCAGCAACTTTTATCATTCTCGTTTTTATCGTAATTGATACATTTCTCTGTTATACATAAAATATGTTTCACGTTATTTTTTCTTTTACACCGTAATGATAAGCGAACTTTCCTTTTATATGTCTAAATAGAAAAAAATTATTTTTTATGAAATATTTTTAAATTTTAAAAACACTTTGCTATAAACAGATGTATGAATTAAAATGCGTTATATGTCCATGAAAATTGAGTCACATTTCTATTTGAAAGTGTGTTACGCGTTTATTTCAGAATCTCCTACATTTGGAAAAGAGTTTATATGTTATCTAATGCTGAAATACATAGCAGCATTACCTTCGGACAAAGTACTTTTATTTTGTGTTTTCATGTTAACTTTGATATACATTTGAAGGTAAAAAGATATGCGTTCTAAGAACCAATTCAACAATGCTTAATGATGATTGTTATTAAATCCTAAAAATGAAAACTTAAAGGATTCCTTTATAAATTCTCTTGGGGTTTCGAATACTTTCAAAGGGAAGAAAACTAAAATACAATAGTATATATAAAAAAGTAAACTCCTGAACACATGGGGAAATTGATATTTTTAGACTTGTCCTTTTATAAGGATTCTCCAAGCTAACAAAATCTATATTTATTACTTTTTCATTCTTTTATTGTGATAAATTACAGCCTTATATCTTTTACTCATGGAATATTTTTACTAGCATATGGAATTAATTTAACTCGCACAATTTTTAAGTAAAATTGTTCTAAATTAATCGTTTGCTCTTATAAATTACAGCTGAATTAATTCAGAAAGCTTTGATTATTACTACAACCATTTTATCTTTTAAAACAGTAGACAAAAGTAAGAAGGTTCTTTTAAAGGAATAAAATAATCTTTTTTAAACATTCTATATTGATTTGAGTTTCAAAAAAATGAACGAAACGTTTGTAGTATATCGATTATATTACTAATATTAGAACAATATTATCAATATTTTAATAACATTTAATAAATAATTAATAGTAATTTTAATACAAATTTAAGTTTATAATGGTAAAATTAAATATTTTTAAATCTATGGTTTTAACCCGAGAAAATTGTTTTAACATCGACATCAGTAAATGTAGTAGCTTTTCAAGTTACAAAATATCCTTATAAGTTTCTTGTAGTCTCAGATGAAACAAAATGCATTTTTTCAACGACAAGGCATTCTTTAAAAAAACATTATGTTAAATTTTATAAAATTTTGTTTTTGTGTATGGTTCTACATACATTTGGAAAAAAATCATTGAAGTTTATAGTAGGTTTTGAATGGGGAAAATTGCAAAAATCCAACATGGGAGGTAATCAGGCAAAATAAATTTATTTTTCTATAACTAAAAAAAAAAAGATAATCTCAAGAAAAATGTTTTTAAAAAAATTTAGAGAACTCATTCTTATTATTCCTTTTTAAAGTGAAGGTATGTAATGGAACAGATTAACTAAAAAGTTTTCAGTCATAGACAACTAAAAAATATGACTACTCATGATAATCTTCAATATAAAGGTACTTTAAAAGGTGTCATTATGCTAATCATCCGAAAACCATCAATTGATAATGATGACTTAAGATTATGAATACATCACTTCTGATGACATTCTTCATTAATATGCACTTAAAATCACATTAAGATATACAGCTAAGTATTATTGTAAAAAGAATGTTTTTTAATAACTTATAATTTTTTTGGTATAATGTACTTAAAAATCTTCGAGCACTTTCATGATTGATAAGTAGTAAAATTGCAATATTTTGTGATTCACGGCAACAAAAATGAAGTTTAAATATTTCTTTGGCATTTTTGTGTGTAAATGCAAATAGCTTGGTTTAGAATAAAGTTTGGAATAAATAACGAATGCATTCACTAAGTATTTACTACATAATAAAATTAATGCCATGTGTTTTATTTTTATAATTTTTTTTGTTACAGTAGTCAATAACAAATAACCCCTCATTCATACACCCATAAAAATAACTTCTGGTACATTTAAAGTTATTAAATAGATTTTATATAACCATCAAATGTAAAAGAATATTTCATTCAGAAAAATAAACAATTTTAAAACACACGATATCAAGTTAACAAACGATAGAGTATTTTGTAATTTACATATTATACCGTCACCCAATTTCGCCAAACCAAAAGACGTCACAAAATATTGTCTTCGTTATGATAATTATGCTTAAACATGCACTGGAACAATCTTCTACTATTGGCATATCGAGCAATTTGGTGGTGAGTTTTGAATTGGAAGAAATTGAAACTAAAGTTTCTTAGGTATGTTGTTTTTTTTTGATAATTTTCATTTGTTTTACACGAAGTAAGTAAAAAAGAGTTAGTAATTTTGTCATTATAAAAATTGAGATCAATCATATATTTATCAAAAATCTCAGACTGAATTTATATTTTTATGGAGCATATATATTTTAAGTTAGTTTAAAATGATCACACACATATGCGCGCGCGCGTGTGTGTGTGTGTGAGTGTGCGTGTAAGTAGTACCTTCAACTGTATTTATAAATTTTAGAATGCTTCAAAAAATAATTTAACTAAAACCTTGATTCAAAATTCTTTGTTTAAACTGAAGGTAGTGAAAATTTATACAATCGAAATCTTATTATAAAGCTGCAGTACTTATATATATATATATATATATATATATGAGTTTTTTATTGAATTTTTAAAAAAAATGTTTTTTTTCGATGTATTTTTTAAAAAGTCTTAACCATTATGGTAATTTACGCTTTTACCATGCATTAGAAGATATACAATTTCATTTTCATTAAAACGCAATGTTATAAATTAAAAATCCATAAATTTTATCAAAATGTGAAATCCGTGGGAAAACAGTTTTAAAAAGAAAACATGCTATACTTACATTAAAATTTTAATTCAAAACGTTTTTACTGCATTAAGCATTCAAAATATAACGTTTTTGATATTCTCTGGAAATATTTCTACAACTTTCTTTTGTTTAAAGTCACAACAAAAGAGTTAAAGCTCGCCTAATTCCGATCCACTGCAATAATTCCCTAGAGAATTCTTTGGCTGCTTTTAGGATACTACATTTGCACAAAGACAGAAACCAGAAATAATTAACTTGTTTAAGAAGTACACCATTGCCTGAAAGATAGAATTATTAATCTTTAAATTCTCGCCAGAGAGAAAACGCTTTAATTTGTGGTCGTTTTGCTTTATTTCCATACTGATCTCGCTAATCTTTTGTGATTACAAATCCTCAAGGGATTTAAATGAATAATGTTAATGGAAATAAGCTTATTATCATATCTAATTAGTCGTTCAAGCTTAACATTGTTAGGGAGCTAAAATTGGAGGAACTGTTAAAGCTTGAATTCTTAAGTGAATCCGTTGAAATTGCTTCATTTAAAATTGTTAGATAACTGCATTTGTTTGAGCTACAGAAATTATTATTTTGCTTAAAACTTAAAAATGTGTTATTAGTAATAATAAACATTTCATGATTTCTAAAAGAAAAGTATTAAATAGTTATGTGGGGAAAAGCAATTTGTTAGGGTTATTGTATTTTTGGTATTTCGCTCTCAGATACTGAATAACGTTTAGTATTACGAGAGAGAGATCATTGTTTAAATGGTGTAAAGAATCACGCAATTAATTAAAAAACAGATTCTTTAGGAAGAATTGTTATTTATTAGGAAGTTT
>BMAO01039113.1:0-12131 GCA_019973975.1 Trichonephila clavata | reverse complement strand
GTGGAAAAATCTATTAACATCATGTTCTACAGAAGAGATTCTTTCAAAAGTTCTTCATGCAGCTTATAAATAGGAGTAGCTCATCAAAGCTTAGTCAGTATTGTTTTGACCTTTGAAGAGTCGTTGACTAGCGATTAGTTGCTACTATCGAACGAGTGCTCGTGAATAATCTTAAACATTACTTTTTTGTATTTTGAGACACTGATAGTTGTATCTGAACGCTGTAGAAGGTGTAAAGAACTTCTGGGATGCATTAAGCGAATTTTAGTACTGTATCCTGTGTTTCAAGGGAAGCACCTTTACAATAAATTTTCATCGCTCCTAAAGAACTGTATGCCACTTTGAGACTGGTAGCATAAAATCTTTGAACCCCTATCTACTTAACAATATATTCACAATGCTCAAGTTTTGAGACATAAGCAAATATTAAATCATTTGCAAAATGAGTTACTACACATTTCAACTGATATCAACTATGAGATATGCACAATATCGTAAGAGTTAAAAATGCATTATTTTGCTAAAAAATTATACCCCTATCGGGTTTTTTTAAAAAAATTTAAAAAAACTAATAGAAAAGACAAAATTAAGGGAAATCGGATATTAAAATCAATGACTCATAATTGTTCATGGAAATAGGTCATAGTTTTCTTTACTTAATTTTGTAGATTAGAAATCGAAGCTCTTTTTGAAGAAGGAAAATTTTATAATGTTTTATAAGATTATGTTTTTGTAACATTTACATCTGTGTATCTTCTTTAAAATGAAAAAAAAACAAGTATGATTGAATTATGATCAATGTTATAAGTTATTTAAAAAAGATTTTTAATTATAAACAATCAATTAATGATAAGTATTAAGACAAAATGAAGATAACGAATAGCAGAAAGTAGCCAAATGCAGTTTAAAAGTATAATGGTTATATAAAGTATTCATAATTTTGAAACATTTCAGAGAGAGTTCAAAATATTTTCTTAATTCTTCTGGAATGTTTGTTAAATAATTGTGATTAGCATGTTGTAATAAAAAGTAAACAAGAATCGCAATTTGACTTATCACAGATAAATAGCCCATTTATATAAGCGCACGCACACACGCACATACATACGCACACACACACACACAAACACAAACACGCTTACACACAAGATACTCATCATAAATCAGAAAGTTAAGCCCCAACCCAAATATTTGAGAATGCCAACATGGCGGCCATGGATGTTGATGCGTCATTTCGATCGCTTGAGGATTGCTTCCAAACGTTGGAAAATGTATTGCTGGATCTCGTCATTTGGCCAATGTCTCCCTCCCCTCCCCCTTTCTTCTTTTTTGAATGACTGGTTTGCATTCCCTCTCTGTTGTTTTCATTGCCTTGGGGTGCAAAGCTTTTGGAGAGGGGAGGTCATTGGATATGGTGCCTCCCCTTTGGCACCCCCTGCGTCTTTTGGGACGTCTTCCAGGATCCCACTCTGCAGCCGCTCCTGAACTGGCCATTATTGCTCTTTCCAAAATATAACAAAAAAAAATGTCTGGACCACCGCTATCTTTTTCTTCCCCTTTCTCGAACTCCCTTTTAGGAGGGGTTTCCCCGCTTCTCTTATTACTTTTTTCATGTCTTTCCTGTCTCATTAGTTAGACAGCGTCGGTGTTTGTGTGTGTGGGGTTTTTTTTTTTTTGTATTTGGCAATGTTATACAAAATTGTAAAGCTTTCCATCTGCATTTCCCCCCTCCCCTTTTCTCAAGAATTTTGTGGGAGGGTCCCTCCTTCGGGACCACTTTGTACACTTTTTTGTTTCCTTAATAAAGTTACATCTCGGAGGGTCGATTCACAGCTCGAAACCCCTTGGGTGGGCTTGATTCTCCCGAGTAAGTAAAGTAAAGTAAAAAAGCAAAAAGTTGCGTGAAGTTGCAAGAACTGCTTTGGGTAAATTAAAATTACACTTTTCAAAAGCTTGCAATAAGTTTGGAGATGCAAAAAAAAAAACGATGATGTCCCAGCTTCGTGTACAAAACCAACCGTGTGCTGATATCATTGCGCGCCATCTATCATTCCCAAGAGAGTAATTTATTGAACACCGTTATTGTATGTCCAACGAAAATGATTTGAACATCTGAGGAGGTGCGACAAATTATCTGAACTCAGTTACACCCTAGACAAATTCAAGTAGGAATAAAAAAGATGAGAAACATCAATAAAATCGAGTACTTGTGCAATGTATATCAAAAGAGGACAAAGAAAGATTTTCGGTGGCAATAAAGGAAAAAAACAAATTCTCTTCAAGTGTCTTCTCCAAGGAAGAGAAATCCAAAATGTGCTTTTGAAAAATTTTCCGAATAAAATTAGCGACCATGAAGTTCTCCAGCTTTTGAAGGAGCAGAATCCGGAATTGGGAGAGAGAAAGAACAATTATGGAGGAAACGAAAAATTCGCTTCACTCTCAAGAAATTCGAAAACTCCCGGCATTTGGTTCTAGAGGTAAGTCCAATTTGTTGTAAACTGTGCCTTAAAATGAACTAACTTCCTGAGAGCAAATTGGAACGTTTGTAAAATCGAGGATTTCCTAGCCATTAACTGCTGCTTTAAGTGTCTTGGATATCATCATAAGGCTGCTGAATGTGAAAATGGCTTGTGTTGTTTTCAAATGTGCTGGAGAACACAAGAGTAGTGAATGCAATCTCTTTACTCAGGTTTGCGTGAATTGTATAAGATTCAACAAGAAAACAAGAGATCCAAATAAAAAAGTAGATGTAAATCACAAACCTTATTCCAGCTGCTGTAAATGTCATCAATTTATGGAGAAACTTATTGCATCTCAAACAAATTATGAATAGTCTTTTGCCTCAACCGCATTTACGTATATTTTGCAACTTAATTTGCATAAATCAAAAAGTGCTACACAGCAGCTTATTTTGAATATGGAAGCTCGAAATATTGATGTTGCGTTGGTACAAAGAGCCTCATTCGTACAAGGGAGCTCTTCCTGGATTTCCTTCATCTTACAGAGTTTTCTTTAGTCCTTCTTTTGATAAAATTAAAGCAGCCATTATTGTCAGAAATAGAAATATTTCAACCTTTCTAGATCTAAATCACCTTGATTAAAACATGATAACAATGCATTTAAACATTAATAAAGTATCCTTTTTGTTTGTTTCCTACTATTTCGAACCCTCCAAAAATATTGATTTTGATTTAGAAAAGAAAAAAATTTTTTTTTCCAAGCTGCCCATTAACAGACTAATCTGGTCAATGGATGCCAATAGCAAATCTGAAACATGGTTCAGTTCCCTTTCCGACTCTAGAGGTTCCAAGTTCACCGATTTTATTAGTGCCCATAACCTCTTTGTCATTAATGAAGATTGCGGTCGTACATTTTGCGGCTCTCAGGGATCTAGCTACATTGATGTAACTGCAGTTGTAACTGATTTGCTGGAAGATATTTCTTGTTGCATTTGCCTACTTATGATTCTCTCTCCAACCACAAAGCAATTTAGTTTGATATTGCTTCTTAACTTTCAATTCTCCAACAAAAAATGGTGACATCTGTATCCTCAATTTGAAAAAAGCGAACTGGAAACTCTTCTATGACTCATCGAAATACTTGCTGTCAAGAATTAGTAATCTCATCGACTCCTGCCAAAATCCAGAATCCTTGCATGATCTCGTAAATGATCAGATTTCTATTATTCAGAATTCTTTTAAAATGGCCGTTCCAATTAAAAAAGCAAGGAGTACACAGAATTCCTTGGTGGACAACAGAAATTGGGTGCATGAAAAAGCACGTTAATGCTGCAAGACGAAGATTCCCAGAGATGTAAAAAATATCGCTTTAAGAAAAATTTATAAAAGTAAATAACAAGAATTAAGAGCTGATTATAATTTAAAACTTTTAGATGCCAAATTAAGCTCATGGAGGGGAATTTTTGGAAGAAATTAATATAAATAATGTGTGGAAAAAGATTTATACTTATGGCGTCAAAACAGCAATTTCAGAAGAGAGTTTGAACTCAGTGGAATTGCTCTTCCATGTGGAAATGTGACTAAAAAATTCTTTTCAAGAGACAATTAATGAGATTATCTTCCATTCTTTTCCTGACGATTGTGAGGAATGATGATGATGATGATGATTGTCACAAGGAAATACGAAATGGCGCTCATATCAATAGCAACGTAGAGAATGACCCACCTTTTACCATCCATGAAATTGGTGCTGTTATAAGTAAATTGAAGTTAAATAGACACCTGGCCCTGACTCTATTCCTGATGAAGTTGTCAAGAAATTGCATGTAATGCATCCTGATCTTTTTTTAAAAGTTTTTTACTCATGTCTTCTTTTAAAGACTTTCCATCTCTGTTGGAAAATAGTTAGGATTATCCTGATTCTCAAAGTGAACGACGTCCGTATCCCTCATTTAGACAACCTTAGGTGTATCAGTTTACTGTCAACTTTGGGTAAATGTTTTGAAAGACTCATTATCAACAGAGTGGCCTAGCGTTCACACAAAGATAATTTTTTCAGTAAAATTCAATTTGGTTTTTATTCCACAAAAAATGTACCAAGAATGCCTTGATGAAACTCAATGAAATTGTTTTAAAAGGAAAAATGAGAAATTTTCATACCAATCCTGATTTTTTTGGATATTAAAAGGAGCTTTTTGATAACGCTTGGTGGCCTGGTATTCTGAGCCTTCTAAAAAGATATAACATCCCTTACAACTTATTTGCCGTAATTTCCAGTTTCTTGAAGGATAGATCTGTGACTTTATCTTTAGGTCATTCCTCAAAAGAAAAATTTTTGAACAAGGGATGTCCTCAGGGATCCGTTTCTGGACCTTCTCTCTGGAACGTCATTATTAATGATTTTTTGGAAAAAAAAGTCTTGGCTTTCTCTTGTGAAGCGATTGCTTTTGCCAACGACTTACTTCTTTGTTTTCAGGGAAAGTCTTTTCATGATATAAGCAGACAAACGCAGCTTACCCTTGACTTTGTATCAAACTGGGCAAAGAATTATAAATTAGAGTTTAATGCTGTCAAGTCAAAAAGTGGATGTCTTTTAGAAACAGGGGCTTTTTCATTCTTCAAAATACGCCAAAAACGCCAAAAAGCGCGAGTATCATTCTAATGTGGCTGCCGTCTGTTAGATCTTCTTACTTCTGGCTATGTCACAGAGTTTAGCGCAACACGAAGTAATTTAGAACTAGAAATAAGTGGTGGACTTCGGTTCTTCCGCAAGATAATATAGTCCGGAATAAAATTACATTTTTTAAAGAGAATACATAAAAATAAATGAATTTTTTAATGTCAGTTTTTGAGCTTATTTTGCATAATAAATTTTTAAAGATTCTTAGGGTAATATTTTTAGTGTTTGAAGAAATTAAATAGAACTTTTTTATGCATATTAAACGTCATAAAAAACACAGTTCCTTATTTTTTTTAATTCCTTTTAAAAGAAAAAATTCCCAATTTTCTTTTGGGACACTTGATGATATTTTTTGAAATTTAGTAATTTTTTGTTACTTTTAATGTAAAATATTAAAAATTATAGAAATTTGAGAAAATAGTATTGAAAAAGTTTAATTTTTTAAAGTTTTTTTTCTCTTATCTTCTTTATTTATTACATACTGTATATTTTATATATTCCTTTATTTGTATTATTTTTGAATATAATATTTTTACAATAAAACTATTTTTGATTACTTCATATAATAGCTTTTGAGGTAAAAATCAAATATTTGATTTATACAAATCTGCAAATAAAATACTAAAAAAAAAAAAATAAGATTGTTTACTAAAAAATTTTATTTTAGTGAAAAAAAATTTATACTTTTCTTCATTTTTTTTAAATTTTGGAACTTTGTCTGTGAAAGATTAATACAATTATTACCTTCTTTTAGTTCGTTTTTCCTTCAATAGCTCACTTAAATTGAATTACGCATGGATTGTCAATTGTTATAAGCAGGTTTTGGTTATTTTGAAGATACGTCTTATTAAAACAAACAGAAAGAAAGATTATTTTTATCGCTCAATTTTTCCTAGACCCCCCCCCCTTAATATCAAAATATGTCACATTTTTAGTGGATACACTTGATCATCTTATTTACTATTGTAGTTCTAAAATTAAACTACTTTCTTGAATAATTTATTTACATTTTTCAGACTTGTTTTCAAATTTAAAATATATTAATCAATATTTAATTATTGGAAATGTTAACTCTGTAAATTGTTTTGATGGGAAGACGATGACGAAAGATGGTATGTCATTCTTCTAATGCCACACAACACCACATTCACTATAGGGAGAAAAAGAATCAAATTCAAATGTTTTATCCTTTGCATTCCGTTTTTCAAAATTCATTTATACAAGTACAAACGCAGTTTTAATGCTATTCTTAAAAATGCAAACTATCTGTCCGATTGAAATTTGGGGAATATTCTAAAAAATTTCTATAGCTTTCTTTCTTTTTTTTTTAAAAAAAAAACTACCGCCAGAAATAAGCATTAGTGTGCTACGTATTTTCTAAAATTTATTTTTAAAAATTAATACAATCGAACTTTTTAATTATTTAAATATATTTTAAATAGGTTATTTCATTCTTTTGTCAAGGAATTATGTATAATTTGAGAATAATTCAATTTTTTAAAATGTATTGCCGCTGCGAAAGATGCATTAAAATTTGCAATAATTTTAGGCAATTGTCATATAAATTAAAAGTGTCAAATTTATTTCATTCTTAAATTTTTTTATGTAGGAATAATTGAGCTTCACAAAGAGAAAAAATTCACTATCAGTGAGTGAGTGAATATTAACGTCACTCTGTTCAGCTACACGAGGGCTTTTGGTGACGAACCTCGTCATTTTGAACCACGGTCAAGTGACGAGGAAGGCACCTGAGCTGGCACCCCCTCTCTCTAACTACCACACCAACGGGAGGACGTTCGAACTCTCGACAGATTTAACGTGCATTGTTTCCCTACACCGCGGGTCTTTAGTGGTACTAGGCTCGAACTCATGACATACCTGCGATGTTCCGATACCTTGACCACTTGGCTACCCGCGGCCAAACTCGTTATCAGAGACTGCTGGAAAAAAAGCTGGAAAAATTTTTACTATCACTTTGCAACACTAATTAACAAGAAAATGGAAAACAAATATTATTGAAAAAAAAAATTATTAACAAAATATGTTTAGTAAGATGGACATCTTAATTTTATGATTTCGGACAAAGCTTTTATTTCAGTCTAGATAGTAAAGAATATTTTAATTGAATTTCAATAAAATATAATCAATAGTTTGTTTTTCTATACAGATCAAACACAAATCCATCCTTTATGTTAAATAGATTTACAGTATATTTATAATAATTTTTTGTGAATTTAAATCCAACACATACTGGGATTCTTCATTGACTTCAGATACAAGAGACTGAATTCATTACACTTGATTATCAGGCTTAGACTGAAATATAAAATGTTTTTTTTTTTAAAGTATTGTTTTCTTTTTTCTCAACTCCATATAAATATTCAGAAAGAATTATAATTACTTAACTCATTTCATCAGAAATTTTTTTTAGTTTTCACGCAAAAGGAGTCAAATAAATTTCTTTTGTAATTTTAGTATTGGAAATGTGCCACTTGTATCGCTGGCTGATATATACTTTACAACTTTCTATTTTTGACGTTTTTCTTATAATTGGCACTTCGATTTTACTCCTTACTGTCGGGGCTTTTCCATGATTTTTTTCTCCCTTACTGGCATTTTCATGAGAATTTCATTTTCTTATGCAACACTATAAGTGCTACATTATCTAAGATGAGAATTTGACTTTTTTCGATGCTAAGTAAAATGGAAAACCGAGGGAGGGGGTTAAACATTTAACTGACTCTTCCCATTTGAGAGGGCAGAAGGACAACCAAGATTTATGGTCGCTGCCTGCAAACTTTTACGGTGGTTCCAGGAAGTGATTCCTGCATAGGGTAGTATTGTCCATCATATTGTTGAAATACTGGAAACTTGCCGGCTATACTAGTTATACAAAAAGACCCCTCCTCTATCTAACTCAGGAGATAACGATGCACCAGCTCAATGAGCTGTGCTTTTTCTTTTCTGTGTTTCTGAAAGGAAACAGAAAATGTAGTTCCGTCAGCGACACAGGAGAAGGAGGGTAGGAACAACAGTTTTAGCTGGAGTGTTTCTTTGTCCCTTTTCTCTCATGGGGGATAAGGGGGATTCAAGGCCGAAGTTCGTTCCCCGGAGGGGAGTAAAAAGCAGTCAGATTTTTTCGACTGTAAAATATTCGCTTTATGAGTGCTGCATATTTTTCCTTTCAGAAGCCTTAGATGAGAAATAAATCGATTTTAATGCTATCGCTCTATGTGTCCCTGTAAGATTTAACGATATTTTAATTACTAAACCTACTTCCAAAATTGAAATTAACATATTTCGAATATCGATGTAAAATTTGAAATAGAATTGGCGTATATACAACGGAAGATATTAAAATAAATGTGTTCCTCATTCCACAGTTTTCTAAAAGAAAATAATAAACATTATATCCATGTCAGAATTTTGGAATATAATTTAAAATTTATTTTATTATTGTTAAAGACAAGATATATTATATCAACAGAAATTTTACAAAGTGAAAATGTTCAAAAAATAATGTTTACCAAATTACTTTTCTAATTTCAAACAAAAATGGATGTTTTAATCAACGTCGGATTAAGATTTGTTCCTTGGCCATAGACAATATTTAAAAACTGTTAGCATTAGATTTAGATTTGTTGGTAAATCATAGCGTTTAAAAAAATGATGAATAGCTATTTGTTTGTTTCAGAACTTAAAACGTGAATAAGTAATAAACAATATCGAAACACATATCACATTCGATTCTGTCATATAATATCAAGGAACTAAAATAACGTTAAGTTTTATGGATATGGTACACAAATTAGTAAAACTAATAAAAGAGACTATACTTAACTCTGAAACAATCGTGTATTTCTCTTAATTTGTAAGAAATTAAAATTTGCTGAAATTTATTTCAGTTAAAATAAATAGTATATTTTTCACCTATTCAGAAAAAGTTTATGACAGTTGAATTCCTCTTTCTTTGTTTTTGTTTCATGTAATAATTTATACTTGCTGAATTTCACATGATGAACCTTTGATCAAATCAAGATTTGAGCCTCGACGCACCTAATAATCAGAATATAAAATCGACTAAAAAATAAAAGCTATATAAAATATTTTAATATAAAATAGAAAATCTGCTAATTAAGTAGAATTATTCCTCATAATATAGATTTTTATATCTACGATTATATATACAGAAACCTATCATGAAATGCAGTTTTTTTTAATCTAAAAGAAAGTTGAAAAATGAAAATGACTAATTTTCATTAGATAATTAAGTATTACAAAAAGGAATTGAATTTCTATTGAATAAATGGCTTGATATGAAAATACGAAATTATATTAGATTTTTAATTGCTTGACTTTTTACAAAAAAAATTATTTCGTATTTTTTTTTTTCACTAAAAAATTAGAAATATGCAATGCTTTTTATTATAATTTTTATGTTTGCACTAGAATTGATATTTGGGTTATGGATGTCTAGTGATTAGTCTATGTCACAAACAGCGGGCTTCCAATCGTGCGGGTTTGATTTCATCGAAGATAGTTTATATCAAATATGTGAAGTATACTCGTATATATATACGAGCTCTGGTATCATCCTTGTTACTAAACTACAGGTCAGAATTACGAGATCTATCGCTTATATAAATAAAAATTCCTATTTGAAAGTAATTTTGAGCCATTCACACCAATTTTTGTTTCAGTTTCTTGAGGTACTATCATCTTTAGAAAATAGATAATGCATGCAAAAGGAAAATTCAAGGAATAAAATTTTGAAAACCGCTTCTATTGAAGAATATCTATGGTAAACTAAGGCTTCTATTTGTACATTTCTGTTCATAAATTAATACAGAGCATATTATACAGAATTTATCAATATTATCGTAGCCCAGTGGCCAAGTGGCAGTGCATCACGTTTCAGCGACACAGGTCCGGGCTCAAACATTGGGCTGACAAGGTCGACCGACTTTCACCCTTCGGTGGATCGATAAATGAGTACCAAGCTTGTACAGGAATTTAACACTGGGGTTTTTTGGCGTTCAGACTAACCACCTGAACGGAACATCTACTCATGCACCTCAGTGCCCAAGACCAGAAAAACTAATACGGCACCATAGGCCTTGGCCCTCATGGGCTATTGCGCCTTTGATTTGAGTTATCAATACAAGCCTTTATTATGCAAACTATTACAAAACAAATTCAGGTGTTTTATATTATGCAATCAATCATATTGAAAAATTTTTAATGAACAATATTACGAGATCATAAAGAACATGAATATCTTCATAAAATGTACTTAATGTATCTTGAAAATAATAAATCCGCTTTCATTTTTTGTCATTCAATTTATTAATAATCATAACATTCGCCGCGGTCTGTTGATGTGAGCTCTAAATTATTTCGTACCATCTTTGCAATACAACCGCGAAATTCTGATTCAGTAAATTAATTCCACTTATTTAATACCTAAATCCTACAAAGAGGTACTTCTTAATTAGTTAAACAATTTCAAAAGGTACTTAAAAGTTTTAACGTGACTCTGTTCTCTTTTTCTAGCTCTCTTTCTCTCTAAGCCCATTACCTGTATTTTTTCACTCCTGAAGATGAGTTTAAAACGAACTAGGTTAAAAAAATGTGTGATATTTAAATACATTTTTCGACAAAGAGTGAAAGTAGTAACTAGAGGGAAAACGAACAAATGAGAAAGAAAACGTCTCTACCAGCACCTATATCACATTAAATAGTAAATATGTTTCTTTCAAATATTATGTTGTTGAAAAAATCCTTCTTTTATCATTGCATATCATTTATTTTTTTAAAAATTTATTGACAAAAAGAAACATATTTATTTCACTATTCTGGATATTATTACTCTTCAGTCCTTAAATAGTCGTCCCGTTTTCTGTGAAACTAAACTTTCCTCATTTAAAGGTGTCATTTTTATATAAAACATTAAGTAATTATATCGTTAGAGAATGGAAGTATCTAAAATTTTCTTGTACAAAACTATTTAGTTAAAATAAATGCAAGGTTGAATTATAAATAATTAATACTTATTTAATATGGCACGTTACAGGGAGCGATAAGGTCTCACTCTCTCTACATATATTGTGTATACATCTTGGAGGTAAAATTTGTATTTTGCTTACATCGTTTTAGAATTTATACTAATAAATTTATTAAGTTAATTTAAGGATTGGTTTAATTAAGTAAACATTCTGATACTGAAAACATTCCATTTATTATTTAATTTATAATTTCTATATTAAAAACAATACAAATTTCTAAATATATGTTAAGTGGAATAATTATGTAAAATAAAATTATTGGTAAGTTTAATAAAATGCATATGAAATTTTAAAAAATTTTGATAACAATTTGGTATGCTCAAATCAGTCAATTTATTTTCCATCGAAAGAAATCTTTTTTTAAATAAAGTTTAGTTTTTTTTTTAATTCTATAAAATCTGTCGTTTCCATTTTCTACTTTCTTTTATCAGTTCGTGACAGATTTCCACAGTACAGACCTACTTATAAAAATTTATAATCTAAAAGAAAATTCTAAGTAGTATTTAGTTTTCGCGCCTATTTTTACTTCGTATTAGTATTTCTACAATTTTTTATCTTTTTTAATGGATCGCAGTCTAGAAGATAATTCATGGGTTCGAATCCTGGTTTTACCAAGAATCCACTTTGTAAAATTCTGCAAGCGCGACTTAATATAAGAAAAGGGATCTCAAATTTTTCGAATGATGTATGATAGTGAATAGAATTCAAATTAAACGTTCTAGCTGAGGTGTGACTGCATATAAATTTGAAGTCTGCTGCCAAAAAAAAAACCCATGTTATTAAATGTCAATGTTAAATTAATTTTAAAATGACTGTAATTTTCATTTTTGGTGTTTTTTAATTAATAAAACAGAGACTGCTATTATTTAAATATTCATTTTAAGGTTTAAGAAATGTTGAATAATTTTAGCGATGCATTGAATAGGG